>CAXKVW010000855.1:0-33386 GCA_964058825.1 Carex arenaria
ACTTACCATCAGAAATTTGTGTTTCTGATTTTCAGAATTTTAAGGGTGACAAAGAAAAGTTAGGTAAATGTGAGCAGGTCAGTACTATTTTCTTTTAATATATAGCAACTTACCTAACTTTAAAGATCGTGAAGTTCTAGAAGATGATAATTGACTTCAAAATCATTATATTTATATTGCACCACTCAAATGCCAACATTTGGCTTAAAATAAAATAAAATTAGCATTTTTTGTTGAAGCTCAAATTTATGTACAATCGTGATACAACCATTTTAAAAACTTTCATATAGTGCATTGAGTATGATGAAAGTACAAAAAATATAACCAACTTTTTTTGACATCTTTTTAGTTTTTCATGGAGATTATGAAAGTGACAAGATTTGAGCCCAAATTAAGGATATTGGCCTTCAAGATTAAATTCCGAAACCAGGTTATGTAATTTTTTTGCCTTTATAATGAAGACTTTAATTTCATTTCAAACAAAAGCACTTTGTAGATAACCTTGTTTATCTGAGCTTATTAGTATTTATTAGCAATTTGGTTTGTTGAATCGTTAATTTTTCAGGTTGCAGAACTCAAAGTAAGCTTAAGCATTGTAAATGCTGTAGCAGAAGAGGTATAACCTATTCTTGTTGATATACACAAATGATAAATGATCAGTCAACCTTCAAGCCTTATACTTTCTAAGAATTAAAAATGACGATGAAAAACTCATTTGTGAACATATTAATCTAATACAGTGTGTTTTATGGTTGCTTTGGGATGGATATGTGTATGATGTTTACCTGGGGAAAGGAAGGTTAAGGGGTTCTCATATTTGAAATCTTGAAACATTATTGGATCTATTTGGATTTAATATTGAGCCTTTTGAGAGTACATTTATCTTTACTTAGATGAATTCTCGTATCTTCAGGTTAGGTGCTCCACAAAGCTCAAAAGAATCATGCAAACCATCCTCTCATTGGGTAATGCATTAAACCAAGGAACAGCGAGAGGTAAGTTATTTTTTTTTATACATTTTTTGGAAATTTCTTTTATTTCACATGATCATCTTCATCTCCCTACTGGCACAGTACCATAAAAGTCAGCCACATATCAGGATCTACTGGGCCTGACATGCCAGTACCAGATAGTATTTTCTGCGGATAAGAGTGTGGAAATATTGATTGAGCTATGTTTTTTTTTTTTAATCTTAGGTTCTGCTGTTGGCTTTAAGTTAGACAGTCTTCTAAAACTCAGTGATACACGTGCACGAGACAACAGGACGACTCTCATGCATTACCTATGCAGGGTGCTACACTCATCTCATATGAATCAATATTTTTGTTTATAACTGTACAGAACTCTTTATTGGTCTTTAACTCTGAAAACCTTTCTTATAATGTCATATTATTTAAGAGGACGCTTCTTACTTTATAGAGGAAAGTCTTTTTTTGGTCCCAAAACTGTTGGATTCAGTTCAGTTAGGCCCTGAACATTTTTTTTGGGTTTAATTTAACCACTTAAGTATTCAATTTGGTTTAATAATGCCCATGCTTTCATTAGAATTTAGAACCTGTGATGCAACACCTATCATGTGCTAATGTGGTGCTCTAGTGACCTATTGAATTGCACTTTAGGTCAGTGATAAATTGGTGCTGCCTTATCTTCTCCAATCGGAGTAGATGCCAATTTGAACGAAAAATTAGACTTTCCTTAATTGTTTAAGGCTGTATTACTTTTCTCTTCCATCTTTTTAATTAAAAGAGACTTTGCTAGTATTCTTGTAACCTTCAAGCAAAACCAGTTTTTATTTTAATTATTTTACAATGTTATTTTTGTGCCTGGCTAGTAGGTTCTAGCTGAGAAGCTTCCTGAAGTACTTGATTTTTCGTCAGATCTTATTCATCTGGAGCCAGGATCAAAGGTAACAGATTATCATTTTTCTCATGGATATCCAAGCTGTACCATTGAATGGTGTCATGCTGTGGTGGACTGGTGGTTATGTACTGGTTCAGTTTTCAAACTATGTTTTCGGGCTTGGATTAGGGTCTGAACACAGAGAAATATATAAACATTCCTGATACCATGTTCTTAATTTTCAGAAGAGAATTCTTGTTTTTTATGATATATATATATTTCTTATTCTTGATGCAATTGCTTGTTTTCCAGATACAACTTAAGTACTTGGCCGAGGGGATGCAAGAAATACACAAGGGACTGGAGATAGTTGAACAGGAGTTATCGTTTTCTGACAGTGAAGGTTCTTCCTCTGGAGTTTTCCACAAGGTTAAGATTAATTTTCCAGGGTCATGTGCTTCTGTATTTTTCGGTTGCAAATCATCCCTGATAAGTATTTACTGAATAGTAATACCGCCTTCTATTGGCTTAAACTTTTTGAATACCTAGTTGGTTAGTTCTCTGGAAGAGCAGTCTTCTCAAATCTGATCACATGCCTTACTGTCTCAAAATTTTAAAAGCCGTTCACATCGCTTTTGGAGTCTTGTAAAAACACAAGGGATATGTATGTAATGGAAAAAAAATAGTACATATTCTTAGCTTCTTAACTGGCAACTTTAGTAAATTGTTACCAATTGCAGACTCTGAAGGAATTCCTAGGTCTTGCGGAAGCTGAAGTTAGGTCTTTGACCGCTCTGTACTCTGTAGTGGTATGTTTCACTTTTCTCTATCTAATCATTCTTGAGAGCACTTAAGTCCTCGATCAAACCATATCAGAGTCCCGTTTTCAGTATAACCTTTTAGTGTAATCTTATATATTTATCTGTTAATGAGGGTTGGAGCTGCAAAAGAGAAATCTAGTAACCGAATTTCTCTTTACCTCTGTGTATGTATGAAAACTTGAAGCTGACCTAATCTTTGATCGAAGGTTTCGTCCTCGATCTTAACAAGGACAAAAGGAGAAAAAATGGTGTAGTCCCATATAATGTTATGGGACTAAGAAATCATATTTGGTGCTTTTAAGGCCCAGAACCAGACCATCTGCCAATATTTAGCCCAAATGAGGGTAATTACTGATTATCTGCTTTCAATGTATAACACCCTAATATTCAATATAATTGAAAGTAAAATAACGAAATCAATCAAAATACAAATTGATCTTCACTTAAAGAAGCAAATATGGTTTTTTTCAGGGAAGAAATGCTGATACAATGGTAGCATATTTTGGTGAAGACCCTGCAAAATGTCCATTTGAAACAGGTAATTTTGTAGTGTGCCATTTTGTTCATATTCAGTTTTCACTAGTGGTAAAGTGACTCAGACTCCACTTTCTTTTATCTTGAATTATTACTCGGCCTTGAAGTTGTATTTACATGTTTCCATTTGTACTATGAGCTAAGATATATACCTAAAAACTCACAAAGATACAAGCTGCCAACCTGTCTTTTTTCACTGTACAGGTGAAAAATAATGCTATCCTTGGATAGCATTTGGCATAACAAACAGTACATTATATTTTTCTGCATTATTCTCTTCATATATACACTTCAAATATACAAAAAAAAACACATGTTATCCAAATCTTCTTTTTGTAGTTGTCTCTACGTTGCATAACTTTGTCAAAACATTTGAGAAAGCCCATTTGGAGAACTTAAAAAATTATGAGATGGAAAAGAAGAAGGCTGAAAAGGAAGCAGCTGAACAGGACAAAGAGAACTTAAAACGCACGGCCTCTTCTAAATCCTATTCAACTGTATTTCTCAAGAATAATCATGATTAAAGCTCGTTATCAGAATGGCAATAGAAGATATCCTTGCTGATGTTGTATCGAGTTCCACTATGACTGGTTCAGAAACTTTAACCCAAGGAGGTATATTTGTAGAGGATCCACAACCGTCATTACTAACACTGGTTGCTTTTGACAGTGCTTTATATTGTCCGTCTCTTACAGTTATTTTTGAAAGGACAACACAGCAGCAGGGCAACACAGCAGCAACTTTCACCCAATATGTAACCCATTCCTTTTCCTTCCATTTTCTATTAAGGAAAGGTTAGAAGTTTTCAGTTGTATAGTTCACAGATATATAGTTGATATTTATTGATTTCTTTTTTTTTTTTGTGTACATTTCTCTGGCCGATTGCTCATGCTCATTTTTGTTTTAGGGTAGTCTATTTTGGGTTTGTAAATAGTTTAGTCAAGTATATGACTTCCTGAGAGTATTTAAATTGTGCAGAAACTAAAAGCTGCTAATGCTTGCAGATGCTAAATTAATTTCTTGATTGAATACAGAACTAGCAAACATTGAATTAATCTAGCTAGCCAAATTGAGAAATAGACCTGAAACGGACCCAAGCTATATAGACTAACTGGACCCATGTGCACTGTAGTTTGTACGTAGCAATCACATGTTAATGGGTTTTTTTTCTTTCTAATTTTGTGTAAATATGATGATGACACAATCATACACCATCAAATTTCTATTTTTTTGTGTGATGGATGAAAAGCTTCGGAAAATTTTAGTTTTATTAATTCTTTTGAACGACTTTATCTTTAAAAACCTATTGTTGTTAACTGTTAAGCATAAACTTAACAATAACCTGCTCGAGAGGAGCGTACTTTGCATAAAACTCAATTGAATCAGTTGTTATCCGTTAATCCGATTCATATTATCTTTTCTTATATTAAACATATAGTTGTCCTGATTTGTCAACGGTTGTGATTACAAGATGAAATTTTGAATTGAATATCAGTCTTTAGATCAAATAGGCTGTCTTCTTGTAATTCTATGCATCATTTTGATATTTTTTTTGCATATAGAAGTCTAAATTTATTTAGATATATACTGATCACAAGTTTATTAATATGTCTTATTTTGCTAATGATTTCTTTCCATTTTTAAATGTCATTTGATTTTTTTTAATGGATGGATAATTGATTGGCTGTCTTCATTTATATCTATTTTTTATGTCATATAAAAATGTTATTTGTCATTTAATATTTTGAGTAAACATGATTCTATTTTTTTTAGGTATACAAATGCATATAAATTCTAGGGAGAGGAGGATAACTCTTATAACAATAACAAATGCCATAATATGACGACAAAATGTGTCATAACATGACAACTGCAAATAATATAATTTGTTTTGATGATTTTTTTCTTATCTCTTCATTAAGCAACATAACAAAAAAAAAACTGTTATATATCAATAAAAAAGAAAGCTCGTAGATATGTTATTAAAGAATGGGATGAGAATATGTTGATTTATTTTTTTTTTATTGTTGAATAATAATTTTTTTCATTTGTCTATTTTGTATGTATGAGATTGTTATTTTATATGAGAATTTTCTCTCTCTTATAATATGTCTATGTTGCAATGATACAATATTTCAATATTTGATAAGTCGTTAGTTTATTGAAGATATGAATAAGAGTATAGTCTTTTTCGTTAACTTTTGAACCTCTATCTGTTTGGTCATTTGTGCACTATTTGATTCGTCACAGACCAGGACCAATTAGAATTAGCTTGACTGAAATTTTCAGCTTAATATTTTTTTTCTAATAAAAAATAATTAAAACTGAACAATAGAAAGTTAAATATTCATCATATGTTCATTTTGTATTATATTTTATCATTTTATATAGTAATTGGACCCCTATTTGGTAAGAATTAGAATGCATTTCAATTGAACTTTGCTATTAATTAATTATATTTTTTTTTACTTTAGATCAATATAAAAAAAGACATGTTGAATAACATTATTACATAGGATAAATTCTACGGTAATCGCAAAAAAGATATGTATTATTTTAGAATCCCCACATGAGGCCGATTTTTTTTTTATTAATATCCTTCGTTAAATAAAAAAAATCCAAATTTACCTATGAAAGTTGGTTATTTATGACCGGCCAAAAAATTGCCGGTTGAGAACCTTTTTTTTTAGAAAATATTATGATTTATTTATTTTTTATTGAAATATTAGAAATATTTTTTATATTTATTTGAAAATAGATAGAATACTATATGTTTTGATTTATTAGAAAGATTGCAACAAATAACTCGGAACAATATTTTTCAGGCCGGATTTTTCGAAGTTGTAAGAAAAATTAAAATACTTCTTTGTGTGTT
Organism: Carex arenaria; assembly: GCA_964058825.1. Lineage (NCBI taxonomy): Eukaryota > Viridiplantae > Streptophyta > Magnoliopsida > Poales > Cyperaceae > Carex > Carex arenaria. The sequence goes on from CAXKVW010000855.1 coordinate 6,070, forward strand.
ATTTGAAAAAAATAAAAATACTTTGAATCTGAGCTATTCATCCCAGTTCAAAAGGTACTTCTAAATAAATACATAAAATATTGTGATTCTTATAGCACATTTAATTTCTAAAGTTTTGTATCTATTTTGGAAAGAAAAAAAAATTCTCTGACTAAATCATTATTAGTATTCAATTTTTTTTTTTTCAAAATGGATATCCAGCTCAATCTCTGCTACAGACTTTAATGCCAAATCCGGATGGAAGTGAAGACGTGAAGTGACAACGGAGCCAGCAAAATCCCTAGCGCCAGAATCATGGTACAGAAAGAGTAACAGTTAAGGATGGTTGCTGTTTGCCGGAACTGAGGACGTGCAAGAGAAAATTTGCCAAATGCACTTCTATAAGCGGGATTGGCCACAACACCAGGCACTGTTCAAATGAGAACAAACATATTCCCTTTCATTACTTCCTTATCTATATCTTAATAAAAACCCAAAATGAACAAACAACCTTGTTGCTGGTGGCGGACTGGCGGTGCTCAATGGTGTTATGTTAGCACGGACATAAAACATGGGCCATCTGATACACTACCAATAAATTGCAATGTTGGAAATAATTTCAATTTGATTCAGGAAATAAATCTGCTGGAATCTACAGTAATTCTAAAATCCCTGTTTTTTCAAATCCATCTGTCCAGTATTTTTTGTGCACATATCTCAAAACAGCTGATTTTTCTGTACACGAATCTCAAAACAATTAGATTTGGAAAAACATGAATTTTAGGGTACTGTTTATGGGTAAAGGATCGCAGCAGGTTCCGATCCTTTGATTCATAGGGTCAATCTGTAAGCAATCCTTGATTATTCTCAAGGATTCATAGGGTTGATTTTCCTTTGCTCTTTGGAAACTCTAGTTAACCTGAAAAACAACGAGCAGAAATAGCAAGTGAATACAACAAGCTGGAATGTGTTCAAATAGAACTGGCCTCATTTACAACAAAAACACAGACAACTAACCCAAACCAGATACCAAACCTTGTTGTACCAGTACTAACTGTCCTTTACATGAGGAATCCATCTGGTACAAGCACAATAAATAAAACATACTAAATAGCTTCATCACTCACAAAAGCAAACACAAAGTGTCATGAAGTAGGCTCAATATCAAAAGTCCACATGAGCAAATAAACTTGACTGGAAGAGATTAGTAAATAAATAGCTGACAACAAAAGCAAACGATCAAACACACTTTATTTGATCAGAAGGCATGCTTTTATTTTTTCACTCGCTATAAAATATCCCTAAAACCAAAATGCCTTGAGCTCACAACAGTATTTTCTTCTGTGTTTGACCTAAAACCCTAATATCTAAGAAGAATTGCTCAAAACCCATTCAACTAAGGTGGATACTCCAAAACCAGTGGCAGCACGTTTCTTATCATTCCAAACTGGTCCAGCCATATCTATATGTAGCCACTGCACCTTTTCATCAACAAACTGCAAGCACACAAAAACTAGAGTTCAAATGATAACTGCTAAAGTGTAATGTGAAATGTAGATACTTGAAACATGCCAGTATGTGTTTACAGCTAGTATCAAATAATGCTAGTATTTCAAAAGAGAGAGACCACAGATAATGTTTTGTGCTGGAGCAACTTTATCCTACGGGTATCTAGGGGTGGCAATGTTTATGCATTTCTGATGAGAAATAGTAAAAAGATCAGATCCAACCAAACCAATGAGCAGGTCAGAATGTCTATATGTGAGTTTTTAAAGTATCCTAAAATCCACGATTAAATTTTAATGAGATAGCATAAGAAATCGGCAGAAACACGTTGAGCCAGAAAATGCCTGGCAGAACACCATAACATGAGCTTATAAGCAACTACATACGGTCAGAACACCATAACATGCTAATGTACACATGACAAGGTTAACCAATCAGATTGTGGACAGCAATTTCCAGCTAAATTGTTGAGTTCCGGTACCACGGTATGGAAAACTGACATAGAACAAAGACAAAAAATCGACCTGCTTAAGAAAGAGAGCGGCAGTAATAGAGCCTCCTTGGCGACCGCCAGTGTTGACCATATCAGCCACACCAGATTTCATTGATTCCCAGTAACTCTCCTCTAATGGCAACCTCCATAGCTTCTCTCCTGCTCTCTGTGATGCCTCTACCACTTCCTTTGCCAGCTCATCGTTAGGAGTGAAAATACCTATACAAACAAACACAATTACAATGTACAATAGAAGCAGACCCAAGCATTATGTACTCTAGTTTTAGATTCAGTCTCTTACCAGCCACGCTAGATCCAAGGGCAACAACACATGCACCAGTCAGGGTTGCCAAATCTACGATCTGCAAGAATGTTGTGTATATTAACAGAGAACATAATTGAAGATTATAAATATATATTTATGACTATAGTGCAAACAATTTTTTTACCTTGTCAACACCTTGGTTACAAGCATAGACCAATGCATCCGCAAGGGTAAGCCTTCCCTCAGCATCTGTGTTATTAACCTAAAATATAAAGAAGAAAGAGATCAAGGTCCATATGGATATACCCTTGTAGCTATACTACGATTAATAAGATATTAAGTATGGAAAAAATAATTCATTTGAGAATATTTCTATTTCTAAGGAAATCAGAGACAAATTTAAGATTGATTTTTTCCTTATAAGATTTATGTTCCTTGTATAAGTGTCGTTCCTCATCAGCCAATATAAATTAGAAGTTTGATTTCAATGAAAAAAATCCATTTAACACTTGTATTGATGAGGTCAAGCCATGTTTTAGTAAAAACTTACCTCAATTGTCTTTCCATTAGAAGCAGTAACTATGTCACCAGGCCTCATGCCAGTTCCACTAATCATATTTTCACATGCCGCAACAATAAAATGAACCTGAAAAGGATATTGGAATAATCAACACGAAAGTAAAATGGATAGCACTACTTTGCCAGGAAAAATAGTTACCTCTACACCAGGAGGTTTGATTTGAGCTATAGCCTTTGCTGCTCCAAAAGTTGCAGCAGATCCTCCCATATCAAATTTCATCAACTCTATCGAACAACCTGGCCCAGTCTTTATGTTGTAACCACCACTATAAAAAAGAAAATAAAAACAACATCATAAGTGCCAGTTTGGATGCCTAATCAAGCAACTCTCATTCTAAATTACCTGTCAAAAGTTAAACCTTTTCCAACAATCGCCAACTTTCTCTTCACATTGCCACCCGGCGGTTTATAACAGAGGTGGATAAAATGAGGCGGATTAGCAGAAGCAGCAGCAACTCCCAAGTAAGAGCCCATCTTTAGTTTCTCGCACTGCTCAACATCTAATATAGTGGCAGTCATGACATCACTATACAAAGACGCCACCTTTGCAGCCTCCTCTGCTAGGACACCTGAAAAAAATGACACATGTTTTACAAATTTTTGCAAACTAATACAAGTGGTCATGTTATTTGTATTTTGGTAGGATAAGAAAACAGTGAATAAATAAATAATCATTTACTCAATGCGAGTTTTTGGCACCTACTGGTACCAGAATTTAAACTAGGGAGTTCCATGAAGCTCATACAATCCTTTTAGTGTATTCTTATTGCAAGACTGAAAGATAGAATAATGCCAGAATTACAATCACCTGATTATAATCATGCATCTATACAAGGCAGCTGATTATAATCACCTAAAATAAAGTTCTACATACCAGGGGTGAGAACATTTGCAGGTGCATTGACAAGCTCTTTTCCGAAAATCACCCCCGAGCATACCTCGACTGCATGTTTCAGTTTTTTGTCAAGCTCAGAACCACTGCCCAAACCGACAATGTCTACTTCTTTAAGAACTGCCTTTTTTGATTCAGACTTGAACCTGTTGTCCTCATATAAGCCGATCACAGTACCTGCACACACAAACAACAATACTTAAGTGAGGACCTAACCTATAGGGGGTGATATTACTAGAAGCTTGTTATAAAAGTATTAAGCCGGTTGTCAGCTTTCTAATATTGTTATTTATTCTTAAGATATAAAACTGAAAACGTATTTTCAAAAGCAAATTATTTTCTAGTACATTTTGCAAAAAGAACAAAATAACTGTACTGCCTTCTAAGTTTCAAGGTATTTGCAAATCGACTAATTACTTAAGGACTACTTTTAAAAGAGCTTGCAAGTTGCAACCCAAATCAAGATTTTTTTAGCTTTTTTTTAGGTCAATCTGGTTTTACAGCATGATATGTAGTTAGAATTAAAGCTAAGTTAATATCAGCTAGACACACCTTTTACGCCAAGCTAAGACACAAGTGAGTTAGCCGAGGTGCTATTTTGAGAAAAAAAAAATTACCAGCAGCAATAGAAGCCGCGGCATGTAACTTGGATTCTGATGATCCTTCAAGAGTGGATACAACAACAATTGCCACTTTACTTGCTTGAGCAGTTTTGGCAACTGCTGCAACAGCCTCACCGATGCCTTTGTAAGCAGTAGCTGTTGGCTCCTTGATCTGGCCGGTCCCAATAAGCCCAACTCTTTTGAAACCAAAGCCGGGCAAACGAAGAACAACTGTTTGCCCAGCTTTACCAGAAAAATCCTCTTCTGATGAAGTCTCAGCAAGGAGACCACTAAGTTTTTCGTCAAGTTTCTTCAGGATCGGGTTCTCAAACTTTGAGTTTGAGTCTTTGGAGAAATCCTTTTCTGAGACGGCGAGAGCAAGGATGTCTCCCTTCCATTCAGCAGAGTCAATATCCTTCGCTGAGAAAGTGATCTACAAAGTGTAACCACACAGATCAGCATGTTTATTCGCAAGAACAAGTTAGATCCATCAAAAATAAAAAAAAACCAAACGAAAAATTGGAATGATCTAAACAAAATCTTCTGTGAGACATTCTGTCGAACACCTTGCTCCCAAAAAAATATACAAAGTAACAATAAATTAAAATCACATTTGATAACAAGTTATAGCTACCTGAGGTGCCTCAATTGTGTTAGGCTTTGTCAGGCCAAGAGCGGGGCAAGCTGTAGAGTGTGCCATCCTAGCACGAGATCCCACTTGCCAACGGAGGGAAGAAGAAGACAAAGAAGAAGAAAAGGAAGATGGAGAATGAGCAAAGCAAAAGGAAAACGGGGGGTATTTATTTCTAAAAGCGGCGAAAAAGAGGGGAGACACGTGGCGAGAGAAACGGGACCCCACAAAGGCAGCAGAGGAAGAGGTAGCAATGGCGAAGGAAGCTGCCATTTTTAAGAGAGGGGTGGGGTGTATTTAAAGCCAAAAGAAACGCAGCTCGCCGTTATCTCTCAATCGTCACATGCCGCGTCATCCATCCCGCATTTCTAATATGTTGTCAGTAGGGATAAGAAGGAATCCTGATTTCTAAGGCGTTCGGAAACATAACATTGCGTGTGACGTTTCTCTGACAGATAATAAAAGACACCAAGTCACCAACCAGTGAGATCTGATTCAAAGTGGACAAAACGTGCCGTGCCGTGACTCAAATGTGGAGGGGTGGTTACGGCACGCGAATGGTCACGGTACGCGAGTCACGCCGTAACTATTCGCGTGCCGTGTCCAAACGTAACTAGTTACGTTTTTCACATTTAACTATTTTTTCATAATTTATGTTAGTTTATTCAAGATTCATCATTTGATCAAGACTTAACGGTCCTAATTACACGTGACTCGCGTGACCACGTGCTGTGACCAGATCTTTCGCTTGACGTGCCGTGCCGTGTCAAATTTTCAAAAGATGGTCACGGCACGCGACACGCGAGTCACGGAACGCAAACAGTCACACGTGCCGTGCCGTTCCGTGTCGTAACCGTTCCGTTCCGTGACGGAACCGGTTCCGCCGTGCCATTTTTCCCACTCCATCTGAATTTTGAAAGTCCGCTGCAGTGTTTGGTGGGTGCGTATCCTCTGAGATATCTCAATATTTGCGTGACCGACGTGTCCGGTGCCTATTCGGGTAACGTAGGGGGGCAGTATTATTTGTGCTTTGAGATTCATGCAGAACGTATTTGAACGATTGAGATATTCCAAAAAGTCACGCAAAAATTGAGATATCGCAGACGATACGAATTCGCAGTGTTTATGGATAATCGTCAAAAGTCGCCACACACAACAGTTACAGAGAAACCAATACATAATAAATGCACTTTTTTTTGCGAAATTAAAAACGTTGTCCCTTTGTATATATTAAGTAGAAATAAAAAATAGAAACGTCGTTTTGTATATATTAAATATAAAATATTTGTTTATTAATAGGTATTGCTAAATTGCTAATTATTGGCGTACTAATTTTTTAGTATTACAAAGATAACAAGGAAAATTGCTATATATATTAAATAAAACATTATCGTGCTGGAAAATATTGATATATTCAACTGGAAGTACTGTCCTATTTTTATTTGAAGTATTTACTACTTAATTCCATTAAACAATTTCTTTTAAAAAAAGGGTTTGGAGAACTTCAAAATCGTAACAGATGTCATAAATAAAGTATAAATCTAAATTCGATATTTTAGACAATGCCCAATTACGATGCAAGGATTAATTTTTTTTTCAAAATTTAATGGTATGGTATCTACATGTCCGATCTACAAGTATAAATTCAATTTCCGATTTTGCAATTGTTTAATTAAATTTAAACCTTTGACAAAAATATATATAAAACAAATCCTTTTCAATAAAATAAAGCACAAGTGATCAAGAGTTAAGAAACTAAAGACACATGATATCAATAAAATATGACGTTACCCTACGACTCTTGGTCTATGTTAATGCACTTGTTGCGGCGCCCCCGACTCGCGGAGACTGTGGATTCGCATGTTGCATTCTGGGTGACACAGTCAGTAACATTGGACAAGAAACAAAAGAAACAATGGGACGTCGTCTGGGTAGCACCGCTTTGGGCTCTATAGCGAGAAAGAAACACTTGATTTTTTTTCACAAAACACCAAGACAATTAGAATCCTATTGGGGGAGTCGATGAGAGATATTCAACAGTGGTGGTCATACTGTTAGAGAGGAATTAGGTTGTGTAAATAATTTTATTTCATTTAGAAACATGGTGTTGTGTATTATTGGCCTTTAGAGCCATTGTAAATATTTTTTTAATTAATGAAAAAAACCTAAGATGGCAATTGCCAACTTACCCTCAATAATATATGATCTTCTTCATTGTACTGAATAAAAGAAAACCTAGACTCCTGTGAAAAATAAAGATTATCTATTTTTTTGGCAAAACAAAATTTGTAACTTAAAAAGCTAGTAATTAGCTTGCTTGATTCTGATCCGTTATGACTTGAGGGCATGTTCGGCAGGCCATTGGAAATGGGTATAGGTACAGAAATTGAAGTGAATTTTACTGTTCACATGGAAAAAAAAAATTAGTTGAACTGAATTTTCATTTTCCCACATAAATAGTGTATTTGCCGAATTGGCTGGCCCTAAGTTGATGAAAAAAAAAAATTTATTGCACTCACATAATTAACGAATTGGCTCGCCCCAACTAGTATTTGACTTGATTAAAGTCAAACTCTACTGAACATGTTTTGGTACAAGCCGAATTTAAACCTTATATAATTCAATTCCGCTCAGTTTTTTTTTTTTTTCCTTTTTCTTTTTGAAAGAAAGGTTGATAACAGCCCAAACTTTATTATTAATTGCTATAGGTGTTACATGCACTAACTATGAGTGTTTTTCTCTATAAAAATGAAAGAAAAGATATATATCACTTAATCCTTTTGCTAAAATCTCCCTGAGAGTATCCAATTCAATAACAAGATTTCAGCATAATTTGACATCATTGAACCATGGATACAGTGGTGGAACATAGTAGAGAGCAAAGGGGGTTAAGTCACCTCTATAAATTGAAATTTTATACTTTAGTCCATTAAATTTTATAATCCTCATATATATTAATACCTTTTAGCCTCCTTAAAAGATGAAATTACACTATATTTGATTTTTCAACTCCTTCAATTTCTATTTTCTAGTTTCGTCCCATGGACAACCCGAAACTCATAATCCTTCCCAGCCAGACATAGGCCTCCCACAAACAAAACAAAATCTTAACAATTACACGTATTGGTATCCAGCTCAGTATTGGTTTGGCAAGTGATTCATTCCTTAGTCATGAGGACTGGTACAACTGGTATCAGTTTTACTGTTATCCCTTTTGCTGCTGTGACACATCTCAATGGAGATAAGACTCTGATTAGGTATCATGTCCACATCTTGTGATAGCCACTTAGTGAGGGGGTGGTAATAATTCCCTTCAAGAGAGTTGTCCAATAAGAAATAAAAGCACAAATGGTTAATATGATGTTCCTCACTGTGAAATAAAAGCACAAATAGTTGTTGTCCCTAAAGCACCTACAGGATGAATAGGTAGTCTTAAAGATTTTTAGTTAGTTTTCGCTTTAATCCTTTAAATCAACAAATCGTGCAAATAAAGTAAATATAGTAGAATTTAGAGAAATTTGACACGCATGATGATAATGGAGTTCGGCGTAAACTGCCTACGTCTCCGGATAGAGCAACCTTGTCGGCACCCTTTTCCTATTACTAAAATAAAAGATACAACTCGTGACATGTGAGCCCAGCGAAGGTGAGAAGTCACGGCCTAGCCCATATACAAAGTTGAGCCTAAAAACTCGAGCTGACAAGTCCTACGCAGGGGATTGTCACATAGCTATGTTTACAGGTGAGCAGAAATGCTCGAGTCGGCGAGCCCCTTAAATGCCTTACAAGCAGGAAAGTCACTCAACTATAGAAATAGAGCACTAAAGTAGATCTCCACTCTATCGAACTCGAAGAAAACACAAATTAAATCCTTTGAGTAGATTAATTAAGTAAATTTGAAATTATCAATGGAATATTGAAATTTTTGCTCTCTCAAATAATAAAGCTCTTAAGAACATATAAATTATGTATTTTGAAATTAGAGGCGTCTTTCTTGAAACTGGAGAAGGGGGTATTCATTCTATTTATAGAAAGAGCTCCAGATCTAGGTATTTGAACTGTTTTGTTCAAACGGTGAATCTTCTGTACTAAACGGATAGTTCAAATATATTGCAGTTTAGATTTGGCCATTGGACTTTACATTATCCGTTCAATATGCTTTGTTCCGTACATAACGGATAGTGTATTTCCTCTAATTTTGCGTTCTTTAGTTAGCGTACAGTACGGTTAATATCGTTCAGAACGGAATGCACAGAGAGGTTCTTTGGATTATACATGGCATTCCGTTCAGAACAGAAGTCATACAGAAAAATTCTTCCGTTACCGTACGCTCTATATCTGTATCCATTCAGTACCGTTTCAATATATTCCGTATCAAACGGTTTTCTTCCACGTTTCATTAAACATAATTTTTTCCTCTCTCTGCTAGGTAATTATCTATCTATCCTAGCAATGAAAATATAACTCCGGACAAGTCAACATTTCGTAAATTTTTTAAACATGGAAATTAGAAGAAAATATTTTTTTTCTTCGTCAAACAAATGTTAGTATTTTTCTATAAAAATAATGCAATTAAATTTTCAATTAAAAAAAAATACAAGTTTCATTATTAGTGGATAACATCATATAAAAATTAATTGGATCTTTAGGCTCGGTGTACGGTCCGTACCATTAGTACGAAGCAGTGTTGTAAAAATCAGCTGTGGCTAATTGGTCGATTATTTCTGATAAATCACCTGATGGTACTCTGTCTGTCTGACAAACACATAACGTTATGGAGTAAATATTTTAACAAAGCAATTTTGACTTCATTCAACGCACGGATTATATCAAACCCGAACCTATAAAACTGCTCTGTTAAAATCTTTACCCTCAGATATGTACAGGTTCGTTACGAGGTGATCTAAACTGAGATAAGATCGGAAGTTTAAGAAATATTTAAGATATTCCCAAAGCAATGAGGATGATTAAAGAGCCACGAATTGTTAAAGATTTATTTATTTATTAATAAAAAAACTCAAAATTCATTTTAGATTTTACCGTTGGATTAAAGCTATCACTCATCTGATTAATTTTGAATTAGCACCTTTTCACTTATGATTATCCATCCATCTGAGATTAATCTGTGCAAGCTGTCATCCGGCTGGAAACTACACACCTTTTCAATTCTACTTACCATTTAAAATTTATCTATAAATAAAATAAGTTGAGATCAACCTTGGATGATCTCTGATACACTTTACTATCCAATCAATTTACACATAAAGCCGATTCCTTTCTCATCTCCATATATTCACTTATATCATTCCTCCAAATAATATATATATATTTGAGATTATATTTTACAAAATATTATTATTCAATAAGTTGCTGGATATCGAGGAGTTATTGTCAGTTGCTTCCAAGGACGTGCCCCAAGAAGCAACAAACCCGGATTATCTTGGTTGCGGTTCCAAATCTTGCACGGTAGAGACGGAATTCGCTTAAGGACGGTGCTTTGCACGATCCGGGTAATAAAGTTTTATTATTATAATTTAATTTTCTATTATTATCCGATTTTACTTCAGTTTTGTAGATAAACTTTCTAACACGAATAAAGGCAATGGAATTCTACTGATAGTTGTCATTTGGAAGCAAGGTGCAATGGTGGTCCCACCAGAAAGGGATTTAATCATTTAGGTTATCAGTGATCAAGGTGACTAAGTCGCTTTAAAAAATAATAGAAATTAACAATTCTAGTCTTCATATTTTATTCTGTCATTCATATTTAGAGCCTGTTCGGTATTTTACTGTTCACGTGGGATCAATTTAACTGAATTTTTTTTTCTCACATGAACAATAAACTCAGTTCAATTCGGTCATGCTTATTCCCCAGTGGAGGCCGAACAGGCCCTTAAGTTTTAGGTCCCGTCTCATATTCATCAAAAAACAAAGTTACGGATGAACAGTCATGGATATTGAAAGTCTTAACTGATTATCATTTATTTAAAAGATATATTGATTGGACATAATTTTATTGTATAGTTTATTAAATAATATATTTACGGTAGAATTAATCTCCATATTTTTTGAAAATTTTATATAATTGATCTCTATAAATAGAAGTTTGATTTCATATCTATGAATGGTCTAGCTATTTTTTTGTAAATATTAAAAGTAAGACATCTAACTATTTAATATTCATAGAAGATCTTCATTTTGGTTTTGAATCTGTAACTTCTTATGCAAAATATATTACTTTTGTCACAAGATCAAAAATTTATTTTTAAATAGTCTAAAATTTGTACATTATTTAGGACCGAGTCCTTCAAAAACTATATGATGATAAAAACTCAAAACCACCGTCACGTATGTAATAAAAACTATCAATGCGAAACTTACATGAATCTTTTTTGAATTATAGTAAAATCCGCTCCCTCTCATAGACTCCGTTTGGGAACTATTCAGAAGTGATTTTGAGAGTCAGATGGTTTCTTGTCGTTCCTTCGTCTCGTTCTCCTCTCCCTCTTCGTCTGGTATACTCATCGTACTTCATATGAACATATGCTTTCGTTTAATAGACTTGGTCACTATTCATCGCTTTGTTTCACTGCTTTTTCCTTCGTCTCGACTCGACTCTCCAAATTTGGATGGGGGTGTTGCAAATTCGCTCAATCTCTACCGCAGTATCTCCTATATCTAATAAATAAGGTACATTTATAGTTAATGACGAAGATGATGCGTTGATAATGACCCTTTCCTCCTTCTCCTCTCCTGGATACCCCTGTCTCACATTGATTACAACAACAATGTTTTGTGCCAACGACAAAAAATTATGCACATCAAATCTTGCAGGCTCAATACATATCTACTAGTCTGAGCGCAAAAACTTTTAATTATGTTTTTATTTTCTGATTTTCTTGTCTACTTTTGTAAAGGAATTAAGTTGTAATATTTTATGTACCGGTACAAATATTGTATGTACTGGTACAAAATTATGTGTAATTGATTTGTTCTTATTAATAAAAATACCTACAAAATTTTAAACCAAATAAAAAGATTTTTTTTTAATTTAGCCTCCGTCAAATCGACCTCAAAAAATGAATGAATGAGAATGAGTAAAGTATGTTTTGTGTTTTGTTTGATTTCAAAAGCGAACTGTGGGATGGGAGCAGAATGAGGGATCCAAGTGAAACCAAATAATTAATTATTTTTTTTAATTTGTGAGTTGTCAAGTAATAGACAAACATTTTTTTATAAGTAAACGACGGCTCGATTATACATAGATTTATATTTAACTATTAAAATTTATTATACATAGATTTATATTTAACTTTTAAAATTTATTATACATAGATTCATATTTAACTTTTAAAATTCATTATACATTTTATATCTAACTTTTAAAATTCAGAATTAAACAATGTCTGTTTCTGATTCAATTAAGCTCCGATTCTGATAAAATAGACGCATTCCGCCTATTAGAATCTGCACCGATCTCTCTTCCCTGGTTTTTTGCAATCCTTTTAAAAAGATAATACAAACTTGATGAATAAAACTATTCATTGGCTAATAGAAAATATCATAAAGTGCGTGCTCTATAGGGCTGCACAAAAAATTCGTAGTTTGTGATTCGATTAAAGTTTGATTCGAAAAAGTTCGTAAAAAAATTGATTTGAAATAGTTCGAAATTAATTCAAACTGACCTGGTTTATTAGAAATAGGCTCGCAAATTTTTCTAGTTTGAATCTCAAAGTAACGTGAACCGTTAATTTCCGTTGATGACTTATATTCGTTAATGACTTAAAAGTTAAAATATAAGGCTGCCCAGCAATAAGCCATAACTCGTAAGTCATAACCCTCGCTCTCAGTTCTGAAACCCTAGGCAACTTTCACATCTTGCTCTTGCGACTACGATCACTTTTCCTTGTTGTAAAAAAAATTATAAAAAATTCAAAATCGAGTTCGTAAAAAAATTAATTTGAAATTAATTCAAACTAAACTCAAACTAGAGAAAGTTCAATTCGGGTCGATTCGTTTGCAGCCCTAGTGCTCCTACTAAGCAGCTATAACAAATATCAAATTAAAGCACGTCTTTGTAAGTCTTGCTTTCTGGTGTGTGTGTATCCTGTATTTTAAGTTTTATAATATTCAATCCAATAATTGTGATATCACTAGAAGTGATCTAACTCTAACAGGTTGTATTTTGTTAATTAAAAAGGTAGTCATTGTCAACTTTATTTTTCAAGAATTACAAAATTCCAACGTGTTTATGATCGGATGCGCACCAATGTGTTTTTAGCTATCAATTTGGTATGAGGGTTCAGATGCCTCAATTTTTTGTGCCTCCACTATGCCTCCATTTTTAAATTGTTAATAACTCAAAATTTAAATTATAAACACCAAAATAAAATCATTAAATGTGATCTATGTTATTTTCTATATGTACTCATAAAAAATTATCATATTTCGGTTTTGTTTATACATGAATCAATAAGTTGAAAAATCAACGTGTAGAAATTATCCACGTTAGTACGTTTTTACAAGCTCTTGATGACAACCAAAACAAAATTGAAATATCATAATTTTTTACAAGTGCATAGATAAAATGATTTAAATCATATCTAACGGTTTTATTTTGACTTTTAAGTTTTAAATTTTGAGTTATTAATGTTTTTAAAAATGGAGGCATGATGGAGGCACAAAAATTGGAGGCATTTGAACCCTCCTCATTTGGTATTTTAATTTAACTTTTTTCTAAGATAATTTTCATTGTAAAGTTGCAAGCAAGTGACGAGTACTAGATCGTACTGGGAAGACACCACATTGAATTTAATTATCATATTGTGCATTTTTTATTTTTTAGTTGGGAAGGCATTAGATTGTAAAATTTACTACAAGCTACATGTTTTTTTTATCATTAGAAATTTGTCCAAGGGCTTCTCCTAAAAAAAAATTATAATTATTGCATGATATTTTTGATGTAGTTTATCTGATTTAGATAAAATATAGAAGGGAAAAAAAAAGCAACGGACATAAATTCCTACCAAGCAATTAAATAAAAAACAAGAGCGCTCACTTATCGTTAAAAGAAAGAAGAGAAAATTAGTTATTTGTCACTCCAAAATTTTTCAAATCTGAAAAATGTCATCACAAAACTATAAATCTGAAAAAAAAAAAAAAAAAAGCCACTTTAAACATAGTTAATTCTTAAATTTGCCACAAATACACAATTTTTATACTTTTTGTTATTAAAAATTAACTAAAAAATACAGTTTTTAGATACGTATAATAAGAGGTCTAAAGGGTATATAAGAAAATATATAAATACGTATCTCAAAACTGTATTTTTCAGTTAATTTTTAATAAAAAAATATAAAAATTGTGTATTTGTGGCAAATTTAAGAATTAACTAAATTTAGAGTGGCATTTTTCAGATTTGAAGATTTTGAAGTGGCAAATAACTAATTTTCCCAAAAAAAAAAAAAAAAAAATACTTTTGTCGGTTTATTAAACCCTAAACATACTTTTCAAATATACAAATTCCATCATTTCCCGAGCAAAAAAATGAAGAATTATGTATTAAACGAAATCTTTGCGATTTTTTTTCGTACGAACAAAATTGTGATTATGGTTCTCTCTTTCAAGCCAGTGGGTCCCAGTTGAGACAAAAGATAGATTGTTTTTCATTTAAAATAAGTGCTTGTGGTTAAGTGAGAACTGTTTTATTTTACATAATAAACAAAAATATAAATGGACAGTCAAATAATTCACTCATGCGTGTACTCATCGCTCCCCTGCAGGATACGCTACAGTGACTTCTCTCAGTTTTAATTTGACAAAAGACGGACAAACTACTGGATACATGTCAGAAAACGAGATCAACTCAAAAGCACATGAATACAACATGAAGTATTTGAATACAACATGATTCTAGAAGATACACATTTCTTTTTCTTTTCTGTATTCAACAGCTCTCAAACTGACAAGTGACAAACACAAACACAAAAAAAAAAAAAAAAAAAGCAGACAAAAGGCTATATATTTGATACAATTAACTCAAGACCACTTGAACTATATATCCAAATCAATTCAGAAGGATTTTGACTATGAGTAACTGTACTTGAACCAGCAGGAATTTGAAATATCCTCTTGAAATCGAGTACAGGTACATTGTAAATTCAAAACTCAAATGTTCCTTCTTTATAAATCCAAAAAAGAACTAGTTCAGGTCGGCTTGACGAAACAGGCATAAGAGAAACTGAAGTTTGAATTCATAGAAATGAGCACGAGAGATGAATACTTTGATACAAAGTGGTTAGCTAGAAACGAATTGATTTTATACACCTTGATCAACTCAAACAAGATTACATTAACTTACATATCAGTATCAGAAGTTTTTGAAATAATACAAGTAGTCAATTGAGAACCTTCCTTTGATTTATTGGCTAACGATTCATAACGCTGGAAGATCCCTGTGAATATTAAAGTTGAGAGGCTAATCCGATCTTTATTTAAAAAAAAAAAGATACAAGCAGGCAATTGAAAATATAGTTCTAATAATCACAATCAAAATTAAATGACTAGAGTTGCACTGTCCAAAACTCAAAAGCACCTGAGAGGCTGAGAAAATCTATTAGTTAAAGAAAGCTTAATAAATCATCACAATGGGGTGCCTATGAAATGTTGGATCACACAATAAACCTGTAATAATTAAATTCAAGAGTCATTACAAACTTCAACAAATTGAAAAAAATCAAAATTATATTTGGAAATTTTCACCAGCAAAATTACTCCTAATCATTTTATGCATTACTCCGAAACTACAATTTTAACTTACTGTTCTTATCATTAATCAGCAATACACAATTGCTCTTCAAATCCCGAGCCTCCAAAAGACAACGCATTAAAAAAATATATCAGAAAAGCCAAAACATGATCAAATTAACTTTATGTCACTTGAGAACAGCAACTAAAATTAAACAAGCTAAAATAAAAAAGAATAACAAGCTTGGCTAATCGGTGTCAGTTATTCCAAAATTATGTCAGTATTTTATTTAGATGCAAAAAATCAAAGTTAATATAAAAGAAAGCTCTACTGTAGTACAACAAACTCATTTTGAGGCTTTTAAAAGTATGATGAGCAGAAATGAGTTGATGAAATTCATAAGAAAGTAGTAACAGTTTCAGAGGAAAACTGAACTGTGCCAAATATTTTAAACCGTGAAGTGCACCCACCCAATACATAATGCAATGGCTACATTCACATCCACTCGAGTGCAAACTCAGAGAATTATACAAATACAAATACCATCAGAGCATTGTTACTGTCAGTTACCAAGTAATCACCATACAAATGAGCTAAAGATCATGCATGTGCTAATTAGGCACATCTGGACAACAAACCATTTGCTCCTACTAGAATCTTTTGCAATAATTTTCCTTTTGTTTTCCTCTTTTTCTGAAATAATTCTTTTCGACCTTTTTTCTTTTTTGTGCATCAAACACAAACATACCAATTCGGTGATTCATTCCATTGAATATCATGGGCAGCTCTCGAACTAAATTCACTTGACCTCCATAAATCGATCAGACCATCGAGATCCCCTCATCTTCATCCCGCCTCTGACGGGTCAATCGAACCCACCTCTTCCAAAAATCAAGCACGATCAAAGCGAGAACAACACCTAGGAGATCAGCGGCCGCATCTTTGACGGAACCGCCAGAGGATCTCCAGAGGCCAATCTCGTCACCGGCTTCCTTCACAGCCCCGGTGACGAGGGATGCAATGGAGCCGATGGCGGTGCTCCGGTGGCGGATGAACGGGTGGCGGCTCCGTCCGGTAAGTGCGGTGACGAGGAGGACGATGAGGAAGCAGGCGAGGATATGCTGCGCTTTGTCGACGGCCCACCACTTGTCCTCCCACTCCATCGGCGCGATCTACGGTTGAACCGCGCTTTTTTACTGAAACGGGTCAGTTGGGTTTGTAGCCATGGCGGATTGGCGGGACGAGAGAAGTTCATCAGCGGAATTTATTACTCTGGATCTTGTGGGCCTCAAAATGATATACAAATTTATGTTTCGGCCCAATTCATGTAGCATTAGCCCAGTAAAAGTCTGAGGTATTCATCCTTGGTGAGATAGAAGTAGGTCCGATGGGCATCGGATCTACTTTTAGGTTCAATTAGCTCTAACACCGTATGATTAGTATTAAGATTAGTGTACACAGAAATTGAAACAGACCGGCACACATTTTAATGTAAGTCACACGGATCTTGATAAAATCAATGGTCATTACACACATCGAACCAAAGTAGGTCCGATGGGCATCGGACCTACTCTGAATTCATCGTTGATAACAGCTTATTTGCTTGCTCACTGAGAAAAGAAATATTGAGCGAAAAACTCAGGCACAAAAAACACAATGAAAGCTTCGCCTGCTTGTGGTGATTTTGTAAAATCATTCTTGTTTCAACTTCTATCGGAATTTAGGCAATGAGGCAATTCTTTTAATTAATATAAAATTTTTAACTTGTAGTTTGAAGAAAGTATCGCAGCTAGCGCAAGCCGGAAGATATTGTAGAAATGATAACTGCATTCAATTGTCAATTTTGCTGTTAACAAATCAGACATTATATGTTACAACTTACAAATCACATGTAAACTCAGGACTTGCCCCGAGCATTCACCTACTATTGAAATCAAGTTTAGCCCTTATTTGACCAATCACCACCCCTCCGAATTTCAAACAATGAAAGAAAATACAAACGTTATGACTTCGGCAATGGTTTCCCAGCCAAGAATGATCGGAACATTTCAAATCCCCGTCTTGGCTGAAACAATGGCACTTCATGTCCAGCACCCCTTATGGAGGCAAACGTCAATCCATCGTACATCTCAGACCATCCTCCAACCTGTACAAATAAAAAAGAACAAATTTAGATTTTTTTTTTTTTTTTTAATGCAAAGATCAGAGCACATGGCTTAGTAGTGGTACACAGGGTCCGACCAATATGGTAACCGTACTGAGAAGATTTGCTTATTTATAATCTAAATTTAACGCCTAGGACCTAGAGAGATTGCTCAAGGAGCGTGGACCAAATTGAATGAAATTTCAATGCACACAATTGTGTTTCATACGGCGAATTCAACCAAAAGCCAAGCTTCAATTAGTAATAGGTAGAGTTCATGCAATTGATTATTACTGTTAGGTTTTAGAGGCAGCTCAGGTTAGAACTTTTGGCCATTACTAAATTGGTTGTCTTTCACTTTCTTATTTGGGAGGCAACCAATTTACCCTACTGGGGCTCGAGCCTTAATTTCTCGCCTTTTCTTTCAATAAACAACAGGACGTCTTGCTTGGTACAGAATACAAACTATGAAATGCCTTTTATCGAGCTGAACCAGGTCAAAATAGAAGATATAATACCTGTCTACCTGAGTACCATGGGTACCAAGGGATCTCAACTTTCAAGCGAAGGTGGCCAATTGCGAATCTTGTCGCCGTAACTGGTACTACTGAATCTGTATCTCCACTGCAAGTGAACAAACGTCAAGACTATATAAAAATCATACGGCTCTCAATCTAGCATGATCTTATGACTTGCACAATTCATTTTTGTTAGTTTTTTTTTGTATATGATGCTTTTGTCAGATCTAATTATCTCTCACCTAAATATCCAAATTCTAAGTCCAGATGTAATCAGCTTCCTATACGTCGGCAGCAAAGAGAACTCAGAATCACGCCATGCCTTTATAAGCACATCGCTGTTTAAAATGAGATCATAAATGTGTTAAAATTTCAGACTTCAACATCTCTCATGTAAAAAGAAAGCAGGATGCCCTCAAAGTTCACAAGATACATACCTACATGCAGTCCATTTGTATGGGATACCTGTAGTATTCGCATGCATTGCTCTTTGCACATCTGGCCTATTATAGTACTTCTCTGCATAGTTCTCAGTACAAGGATCATAACCATAGGATCTCCTACGAATAGCACTGTTTCTAAGACGCATCACTGGCCTAGACGCGGTAGAATTAGATTTAGCACAGGAAGGAGTGTAGATACTGTATTGGTCTATGTCACCAAATTCATGGTTCATGGCGTAGTCAAGGGCAAGATCACAAGTCTTTGAAGTCTTATAGGAGGTGAAATTGCAAGAGGAGAGAATTGAGCGGTAGGTCTTGTCTGAGATCATGGCATGGGTCCACCAGTAAGAGACTGTGCCAATATTGTCGTAGTAGTTATCTGTGACACCATTTCCAACCTAAACAAACAGATAACATTACTTTAGATAAGCATCATAATTATTTTATTCCTGAATCATCTGTATAGGTAGATATCATGATAACAAACTTATTTCAATTTTATATATCATGAATGGAAAATGGTACTCACAAGGATTCCTTTGAGGTTAATGAAGGGCTCCGATGAACCTTTATTGTAATCCACAATGTTCTTCGCCAATTGAGGGATATAATGCCCTAGAATTAATAATGAGATGAAGTCTAATCAGAACACATAAGATGAAATTGTAGGAGGTGACATATTGAATTCAGTTTGACAAACCTACCAGCATAGCTCTCCCCAGCTATATAAAATTCGCGATGTTTGTATTGCGGGAACCTTTCCAGCCAAGAAATCAAAAATTTCAGTGCATCTTGAGCTGAAATAATATCTCAATTGTTACTTCCTAATTAAATAAAGCAGCAAATGCACATAGATCAAATGTTTCAAGTGGGGTCTTGATCTGACATCAATTTATGGTTCATGGAAACCTCCAATTTTGACTAACCATCTTCTATGGAAAAACAATTGGAAATGAAGGATGCTTAGTCAAGCCTCAGAGATTCAAACTAAGCCTGATCTAGGATGGTACCCAAATCAGAGTTTGGTCTCCTAGAATTAGTGTATAAGATATAACTAACCTGTTCTTTTATCCCCAGTAGTCTTAAGATCAGAGGGATTGTTTGTATATGAAAATCCCACACCAGCAGGTGATTCCAAAAATAAAAGGTTTGCTTCTGTGACAGGGAAGACAATAAGATAAATTATAACCATCACAGGCAACAAAAATTTAAAATGCCGAAGCTGCATTAGTATGCAGTACAACAAAGAGGTTCAAATGTACCTCTATTCCATGTGTATTTATTGAGATAGAGAGAGGTTCCATTTCTCTTAATCCGAAATGGTCCAATTTCTTCAGATGCTCCATATGCTACTGATGAGCAACCTGGACCTGGAAGGAAGTTCCAATATACCAACTTAAATTTCCATTAAATATTTCTTTGTAGTTCATATTTTTATTGAATGTTTTCTTTTAGAAGTAGATTGTATTGAAACTTTTCAAAGCTAATATTAACTACAGTAGTTCACTTCTCTAACTTTGTTATTTATGCGAATAATAGTTAGAAGAAAATGATTTGCAGATACCAGTTTATGAGATTTTCTTGTAATTCACGGTGGTGTTGCGTGAAATAAAATTAAAAGATGATAAAGGTTTGACAGTTTATGTGAACAAAAGTGAGAATAAAATGATTTGCACAGAAAGTTTTAAAAAAGGCCCAGTTGAGTGGCCTTATTATCTGAGGAACCCTACAATGAGGACTGTAGACACCAAGTGACCAAAAAGAAAAGAAAGAAAAGTGAAAGACTACATGTTTGGATTGTCAAGTTGGTCAGGGTCCACAATGCAAATTGAACATAATTCCAACTTTGCTTAAAAAAAGGTAGAATACATTACTTGAATCCTTAAGATATTTAGAGCAGCTGTTCTGATATATTATTTAAGAATCTTATGAAGTTACCATTACATAGCCATGTCGGCTAAGTAATCGACATGTCAACTACATCTAGATCTAGTCTAGCATAAACCGTCTCTTCTCAATTATGTATTTATTAATGGTGCTGTCTCCCATTGGATGCTTAGAATTTACTGGTTGGGACATCACATAATCCAAACATAATCTCTTTGGTCCCTCCTCCCCTTTCTTCTCCCACTGCATACAACATCTACAAGTACATTGTACTTTACTAAGCACTTCCTAAATGGGACCAAACCCACAATTATTTAATGGTTACATTGTGATAGTTATATATTCTCTGTAGAGGAGAGAATTATTAGAGTAGATATTTTTTATTCAATAATCCTGCACAGAAACACATTCTTTAGTTTATCCATAAAGATTATTCCAAAGTCCTGTACATATAAGAAAAACCATACCAGAGTCCAGGCCTCCAGGGGCATTGTACATTTGTACTAAGGTTACAGAGCTTATTAGAACCTAATAGATTAATTAAATCAAAAAAGGTACACAAACGACGGTTATGCAAAATGTTGTCCTTGCCTTACTTTTGGCCGAGTTCAAAGTTAGTTCCCTAAAATCATTAATAATAATTTAATATTGACATCATAACCAAATTGTCACTCCAACACGAGAGAGAAAGAGAGAAGAAAGACAGAGAAAGAGACAGTACGCAAATCTCCTCACACCGCGCGTGGCTCAAAGCGGTCCAAGCTTCTCCGTTCCAGACCCCACAGATCTCCTCCCCACCCCCCCACTCCGCACTCCCCCACAGTCTTATTAGGTCTTTATAACTCATTATTACGCCATTTCCGAGTCAAACCCCCAATAGAGAAAGGCGCTCTCTCTTTTCCCTCCTTTTCTCCCAGCCTTTTGGACACTCTTGCTTTTCCGAGGCACAGATTAAACGGAAAGGGCAACAGAGAGAGAGAAAGAGAGAAGGAAGTGGAGTCTGTTGCGAGGCCGGTCGATCTGAAAGCGGGTTTGTTTTTGTTTTTGTTTTCTACCCTGTGGCCTTTTTCAGCGAGGATAGGTGAATCTGAGAATGTGATGATGACAGGGGAAGAAACAAAGGGAATAAGATAAGATAAAAGGCAAACCTTGCAGCTTTGTATAATCTCTCCTTAGCACTTAATTTCTCCACCTTTGTTCTCAAATTATGTTCCATCCATGTTTCTTACAAAATTATACTAATACGCTGATCACATGCGGCGACAACTATGTACAATTATATGTGGTTAGCATTTGGTTCCGCAATCCAAATATTTGAGACAAAAGAAAATTGGAATCTATTGGACCAATCTTTCTATGTATATAAAATGATGTATTAGTTGTGCTTCTGCAGCCTGCACCGGTTGGTCATTACTCATTAGTCATTACTGGCAGCATATCCAATGCAACAATACTTGCGATAGCGCTGCAGTTAGTCACATGAATTTGGATATTCAAAACTGAAAAGCAATCTAGAGACAAACATGTGTAATACTGTCACATTCAGGCCCCAAACGACACAAAAAATGCAAGGAAGCATAGTCCACTACACTAGCTTTTCGTTTATATCCCACTCGACAAAAAAGATATGCAGACAGAGATGTTAAACAATGCAATGTGATATTGATATATATTATTATTTAGTATTATTATTACTATATATTGTTGTCACTTGTAAGTTGTATTATTTGATATCAAAGATTGATTTGTATTTTGTAGTATTATTTGATATCACTATTATTTATATGGAACAACTTTATCAAGGTATCTTAATATTGGTGGTTTCAATTTTAAAGTACATATATGTATATTAAATGCACACCAGGATCTGTAAGAATTTATTTAGCAGCTAAATTCTAGTTTTAAACTGTAATAGAGAAATAATTAAATGCCATATTGTAACACTACTGACTACTCATAAAAAGCAGATACTGACAATGAGACGAACCATCATTGATGTCATTTTGTTGGGTCTTAAAAAGAAATGAAACTTAAAACCACAGTAAACAATAAAATTATTGTTCCTAATTATCCAGGTTTCCTTCTTTTAACTACACAACAAAGCAAATCAGAGAGAGGACTGTAAGCTGTGAAGGTACAGTGATAAAGGATCAGTCATAATTGGAGTTTTGTACCAACACTGGATCAGTGGATAGGGAATAATAATAGTGCTCAGAGTTCACATGTTGGGATTGAACCGTGCGGATTAAAAATACAGAGAAAGAAGAAAGTAGAAAGAGAAGAACTGCATTATTTTGCATCCATTAATTTCTAAGAAAAAGAAAGAAATTCCAAGAAAACTTATATAGCAATTATATAACCAAAATAAGTTTCTGTCGTTCGAATTGTCTAATTTCAAGCTAAGTTCCATTTCATTTCTGTCTGTTTCCAGCTGTAAAATTTAAACCCACTGACTGTTTCTGCAACCGGACCGAGCAATTGAAATTTGAAAGGGTTGCCCATTTATTGGCCAAAAAAGTCGCACATTTATTATGCGTCTGGTAAAGTCACACTGTACATGATATAAATTCTGTTCATAAAAGCGAATCACATTGTATCGTTTTCCAAAAAAAGAACCCAGAAAGCCATTACTATATTTGAAAAGATTGGTCTCAGGACTCAGGATCGTTTGCTAAATTATCGAAAAAGCAATCTATCTTTCATATAAGAACAAAAAGAATCATCGACTAATTAGAGGTATGAAAAGTATTAATTTAAAAACATAAATTCTTGTAAAGTTATTTGACAAGGACGCGTGCGATGAACATTTAATTTCATGGGAACTTTTGGAAAGGCAAATTAAGGCTTGAATTAAAAACTCAGCTTTGTAAAAGTCTTTTCTGATATGATGATCTAATTCTAGACATGACAACATGAAATGGTACCTGTGGTCAAACTTTTAACCAGATGATAAATTTAGGTACGTACATCTTTTATTTCTTTTGTCCGTGTTCTCATAAAGAACCAATTATATATTTACATCCGATAAAAAAATTAAACAAATAATGGACCCAAAAAATCCAATCTTGTCTATTTACGAAACTACTTTTGAGTCTCACACGAAACATCTAAAAATAAATATTAAAATTAACGGATTTCTTTTTATAAAAAAAAAAGTATTTAGAAAAGCAAATCATACATATCCTCGCTCGCAAGAACCTTAATGAATGATGCTTATATATATATATATATATAAATAAAATATGAAACATGCATATTTTTGTTTCTATGTATTCTGATTTCTGAAACAAAAATGTTATGACAATATATGGACGGGGTAGGCAAGCTCCCTAGCTCAATCTCCAATTCTCCATTAATGACACCATGAAACAGCAATTGTATATACACTACCAGGCCTTATTATACAAAAACATGAAAAAATGGAATGAAGGGGCTAACCTCCATTGAGCCATAGAACAAGAGGTTTTCTCTCAGCATGACCCATGGCCTCAGTGAGCCAATAGAAGAGCGCTCTCCCGTGCTCCTTATTCACCGTCACATACCCCGAAAACTGCCGAAACGACACCTGAGGTTGCCCAGGAAGAGCCGATATCCTGTCCGCCTCTTGCTCATTGTCGACGCCCAGGATGGTACATTGGGACAAAGAGGAGAAGATGAAGAAGACCAATGCAGTAACATAGAAGAAAGAAAAAGAACAACTTCCTCGTCTCTTCATTATTTATTTCTTTTTATTTTATTGATCTTCGTTTGCTGCTCTCTCTCTCTCTCTCTTTGTGCGTCTTATTTAGTTAAAGAAGTGGGGCCGAGAAAGCAATAATGTAGCTTGGATGGGCTCTGAGTCTGAGGAGGTGAAGAGGAGAGATATATGTGCATATATATATATGATCATATCATTAACAGGAGAGAACAGAGTATCGCGCAGCTGATTGAATATTGATCCTTTCAAGAAGATAGAAATGACATTATGACATAAAAGAGAGAGCGATTTTATGGAAATATGGATGTGATTTGTATATCGTGTGTTAGTGATGAAGAGATGAGACTATGAGAGCAGGGGAAGGGAGCCGACCTCGAAATGCATTGGCATTAATATTGGGTGTAGAGGTGCAGTCGGAATCAGAACAGAAACAACCAACCCATAAATGCAATGCGAACAGTACTGTTCCTACTGCATGTGGGTTAATTTGGATGTGTGTGGGTGAGTGTGTGAGCAAGTGGTGGGTGGGAGTGTGGTCCTGAGGTGGGTGAATAGCGCCGTGTGCATTGAAAAGAGGGAACGGTACGAACTTACCGGCTACGGGTACCACAATATATCTTTCTGGTAGGTCCCATGCCCATCGGACCTACTTTGGTTCGATGGGTGTAGTGACTATTGGATTGCATTGTGATTCATGCATTTCTGTTTTAATTTCCGTGTGCACAGATTTTAATGCTAATTGAATCTAGGTCCGATATCCATCGGACCTATTTCTATCTCGAAAAATATATCTACGCGGAAGAAAAAATGCAGATATATACCGGATTTAGATACTGGTATAGTTTGTACAGAGGAAAAATATATCAGAGTTTCGTTTTTCCTTCGTCTTTTCCAAAAATCAAATAATTATATATCAAGAGTAGAACTAGGGTGCTCCTAAGTTCACCAAGCCTCTTGTGAACTTGACTCTAAAATATATCGAATTGACTTTAAACGATGAATCCAAACCGTTGAAATTCTTCTACCTAATGAGTGATGCGTCTACATGTGAAAATTTTAAAATTTCGAATTAATTTAATATAGAGTCAAGTGGTCAAAAATTTAAGATTTATAAATAAATTTTAATGCATTCATTTTTTGGACTCCTTTGACCACTTGACTCTATATCAAATTAATTCGAAACTTTAAAATTTTCACATATAGACGCATCAATCATTAGGTAGAATGATTTCAACAATTTGGATTCATCGTTTAAAGTCGGTTCGATATATTTTAGAGTCAAGTTCACAAGAGACTTGGTGAACTTAAAAGCACCCTAGTTCTACTCATATATCAATATTTCAATGTCCCACGCGGTTTAATGTGATATACGTATTCAAATCTTATCTAGAACCGAATTTTATATTTAAAAAAATACTAGTTATTGAACAGAAAAGAAAAAAAACATAAATGCTAAACATCCCATGTTATTCAAATTAATAAATTTAATATTATAAATGTGTAATAATTGTAAGAACAAAAAAAATTAATTTTATCAACTGACTAAAATTTAATATATACCGGATCCATGTTCGTTCCAATTTATCAACTGGCTAAAATTAATTTTATAATTCCTTTAAGAAAATTGTACTGAAGAAATCTATTAAATTTTATATTGAAACGTAAAACCATACTGTTGTGGTCGGATCTAACTTGCTAGTAGCTGGGTGTAGCCACGAGGATCCTGAGGAGGCACTTTGTCTTGATTTTGTTTATTTTTAAACAGAACCGATTTTAAATATTTTAACAGAACAATCATTTTATATCGGTAGAGCAAATGCATTTATGTGCGGATCGGTGGAGTTGTTTTTTATAAAATCTAAATCAACAACTTGTTTAGTTAAAAATATTAAATTTAATTATATTTAAAAAAAAATCCTTTGTCTTTCCTTCTCAATAATATTTTCAAATATACACCTACCTTACTCAATTTTTAAAAAAAGTTGTAATTATTTGATTAATATTCAGAATAATTATAAAAGTATCTTCTCAATATTATTTTTTGACTTCATACTTGTTTATCGGCTTGCATTAAGAATACCAAAAATATATCTCATTCAAGAATTCGAAAAAAAAAAAAAAAAAAAACTTAATTGCTCACATCCAATTAACGTTGAGAAATATTTTTAAGTCAGGTTTTAGGTATATATATCTTTGCTTTAGTTTTGCAAACCTGTAACAAAATGAACAAAACTTGGCCTTTATCTTTCTGCTATTAAACAGATAAAACTCAATATTTCCGTCTCAGCTAGGGGTGGCAATAAAACTCGTAGCTCGTGACTCGCATCTAACTTGTTCGCTAGTTACTAGACGAGCTGTTAACGAGTCAGGTCGTTACTAGCTTGGTCCAGAATTAACGAGTTTGAGCTGAAGCCTAGCTTGCTCGGCTAGACATCAATTTGTGTGTATTTTATACTGTCAAGCTCGGTTCAGCTCGGTCCAAAAAAGTTTGTAAAATTTATTTTCTTCTTAAAACAAGATCCAGCTAGACTCAGTGAGCCAACTCGTCAACTTGCGAGCTAGTTCGGACTGGCTCATCATGAATTTTAGCTGAAATTTTAGTTCGGAAGTCAAGTTCAACTCACTTATTTCAGGCTCAATTCAGAATTAACGAGCTGAGCTAAGGCCCGGCTTGTTTACAGCCCTGACTCTCAGCTGTGTACGTATTTTTTTTTATTGCCTTGCCGGATTTCGTGTTTCGAATTGCGTACTATTTCAAATCCCTACAGTATAACAGTAGTTGCTTATTAGTTAAAGCCCCTTGTCCTCTATGAATCCACTATTATTGCTGTAGGCAACTAGGCATCATGTACTTTGTACAGCGGAACTGACATCATCTCCATTCGCGCTTGAACTGGAGAACTCTGTGGATGGTCCGAAAGTAACTGACAAGTTA
>CAXKVW010000856.1:10000-12500 GCA_964058825.1 Carex arenaria
CCCCAACCTGTCGGGACTTCGTACACTGCGTTGTGTGTACGCGTGGCTGCATATGCATATGCTTCCGCGCAGGGCGCGCCACGCAAAGACGCCCTGCCCCCAACCAGTCGGGACTTTCGGTTACTTCGGGCCATTTTTCGGCTGCTTCGGGCCATTTTTCAGCTGCTTCGGGACATTTTTCGGCTGCTTCGGGCCATTTTTCGGCTACTTCGGCTACATTTTGGCTACTTCAGGCTACATTTCGGCTACTTCGGGGACTTTCGGCTACTTCGGGCCATTTTTCGGCTACTTCGGCTACATTTCGGCTACTTCGGGCTACATTTCAGCTACTTCGGGTACTTTCAGCTACTTCGGGCCATTTTTCGGCTACCTCGGGCAATTTTTCAGCTACTTCGGCCACTTTTCGGCTACTTCGGGTCCTTTTTCGGCTACTTCGGGCACTTTCGGCTACTTCGGGCCATTTTTCAGCTATCTCAGGCAATTTTTCGGCTACTTCGGGCACCTATCGGCTACTTCGGGCACTTTTCGGCTACTTTCGGCTACTTCGGGTCATTTTTCGGCTACTTCGGGTCATTTTTCGTCTACTTCGGGCCATGTACACTCCCGTGCGTGTACCTCAGGGGCCATGTACACCACCCGGCCTGCACATGGAGGGGCACCCTTTCCGAAAATCCTTGCCCCCTAATAGGGAATATGCATTTTGGGTCTCCAGCCACGCCCAGGGTTACCACCCCCTGGAAATCCCCCAGGTTTCCCCCCCATTTTACTTAGAAGTGCTAACGCTAAGGGCGCTACTGCACCAACGCTACTTCGGGCCATTTTTCGGCTACTTCGGGCCATTTTTCGGCTACTTCGGGCCATTTTTCGGCTACTTCGGGCTACTTTTCAGCTACTTCGGGCCATTGTCCGGCTACTTCGGGCACTTTCGGCTACTTCGGGTCATTTTTCGGCTACTTCGGGCCATTTTTCGGCTACTTCGGGCACTTTTCGGCTACTTCGGGCCACTTTTCGGCTACTTCAGGCTACTTTTTGGCTACTTCGGGATACTTTCAGGCTACTTCGGGGCATTTTCCGGCTACTTCGGGCACTTTCCGCTACTTCGGGTCATTTTTCGGCTACTTCTGGCCAATTTTCGGCTACTTCGGGCCATTTTCGGCTACTTCGGGCCTTTTTTCGGCTACTTCGACTACATTTTGGCTACTTCGGGCTACATTTGGGCTACTTCGGCTACATTTGGGCTACTTCGGCTACATTTTAGCTACTTCGGGGTACATTTCAGCTAATTCGGGGCCATTTTTCGGCTACTTCGGGCAATTTTCGGCTACTTCGGGCCAATTTTCGGCTACTACGGCTACATTTCGGCTACTTCGGGCTACATTTCGGCTACTTCGGGCACTTTCAGCTACGTCAAGTCATTTTTCGGCTACTTCGGGCACTTTCGGCTACTTCGGGCCATTTTTCGGCTACTTCGGGCAATTTTCGGCTACTTCGGGCAATTTTCGGCTACTTCGGTCCATTTTTTGGCTACTTCGGGCCATTTTCCGTCTACTACGGGCACTTTCGGCTACTTCGGGTCATTTTTCGGCTACTTCGGGTCATTTTTCGGCTACTTCGGGCACTTTTCGGCTATTTCGGGCCATTTTTCGGCTACTTCAGGCCACCTTTCGGCTACTTCGGGCCATTTTCCGGCTACTTCGGGCACTTTCAGCTACTTCGGGCCATTTTTCGGCTACTTCGGCTACATTTTGGCTACTTCGGCTACATTTTGGCTACTTCGGGCTACATTTCGGCTACTTCGGGCTACATTTCGGCTACTTCGGGCCATTTTTTTGCTACGTCGGGGACTTTCGGCTACTTCGGGCTATATTTCGGCTACTTCGGGCCATTTTTCGGCTACTTCGGGGCAATTTTCGGCTACTTCGGAGCAATTTTCGGCTACTTCGGGCCAATTTTCGGCTACTTCGGCTACATTTCAGCTACTTCGGGCTACATTTCGGCTACTTGGGGCACTTTCAGCTACGTCAGGTCATTTTTCGGCTACTTCGGGCACTTTCGGCTACTTGGGGACATTTTTCGGCTACTTCGGGCAATTTTCGGCTACTTCGGGCCATTTTTCGGCTACTTCGGGCTACTTCTCGGCTACTTCGGGCACTTTTCGGCTACTTCGGGCCATTTCTCGGCTACTTCGGGCTACTTTTTGGCTACTTCGATCCATTTTCCGGCTACTTTGGGCACTTTCGGCTACTTCGGGCACTTTCGGCTACTTCGGGTCATTTTTCGGCTACTTCGGCTACATTTCGGCTACTTCGGGCTACATTTCGGCTACTTCGGGCTACATTTCGGCTACTTCGGGGACTTTTGGCTACTTCTGGCCATTTTTTTGCTACGTCGGGAACTTTCGGCTACTTCGGGCCATTTTTCGGCTACTTCGGGCCAATTTTCGGCTAGTTCGGCTACATTTCGGCTACTTCGGGCTACATTTCGGCTACTTCGGGCTACA
>CAXKVW010000856.1:22500-27353 GCA_964058825.1 Carex arenaria
CGCCCTGCCCCCAACCCGTCGGGACTTCGTACACTGCGTTGTGTGTACGCGTGGCTGCATATGCATTTGCTTCGGGGCAGGGCGCGCCACGCAAAGACGCCCTGCCCCCAACCCGTCGGGACTTCGTACACTGCGTTGTGTGTACGCGTGGCTGCATATGCATATGCTTCCGGGCAGGGCGCGCCACGCAAAGACGCCCTGCCCCCAACCCGTCGGGACTTCGTACACTGCGTTGTGTGTACGCGTGGCTGCATATGCATATGCTTCCGGGCAGGGCTCGCCACGCAAAGACGCCCTGCCCCCAACCTGTCGGGACTTCGTACACTGCGTTGTGTGTACGCGTGGCTGCATATGCATATGCTTCCGAGCAGGGCGCGCCACGCAAAGACGCCCTGCCCCCAACCAGTCGGGACTTTCGGTTACTTCGGGCCATTTTTCGGCTGCTTCGGGCCATTTTTCGGCTGCTTCGGGACATTTTTCGGCTGCTTCGGGCCATTTTTCGGCTACTTCGGCTACATTTTGGCTACTTCAGGCTACATTTCGGCTACTTCGGGGACTTTCGGCTACTTCGGGCCATTTTTTGGCTACGTCAGGGACTTTCGGCTACTTCGGGCCATTTTTCGGCTACTTCGGCTACATTTCGGCTACTTCGGGCTACATTTCAGCTACTTCGGGTACTTTCAGCTACTTCGGGCCATTTTTCGGCTACCTCGGGCAATTTTTCAGCTACTTCGGCCACTTTTCGGCTACTTCGGGTCCTTTTTCGGCTACTTCGGGCACTTTCGGCTACTTCGGGCCATTTTTCAGCTATCTCAGGCAATTTTTCAGCTACTTCGGGCACCTATCGGCTACTTCGGGCACTTTTCGGCTACTTTCGGCTACTTCGGGTCATTTTTCGGCTACTTCGGGTCATTTTTCGTCTACTTCGGGCCATGTACACTCCCGTGCGTGTACCTCAAGGGCCATGTACACCACCCGGCCTGCACATGGAGGGGCACCCTTTCCGAAAATCCTTGCCCCCTAATAGGGAATATGCATTTTGGGTCTCCAGCCACGCCCAGGGTTACCACCCCCTGGAAATCCCCCAGGTTTCCCCCCCATTTTACTTAGAAGTGCTAACGCTAAGGGCGCTACTGCACCAACGCTACTTCGGGCCATTTTTCGGCTACTTCGGGCCATTTTTCGGCTACTTCGGGCCATTTTTCGGCTACTTCGGGCTACTTTTCAGCTACTTCGGGCCATTGTCCGGCTACTTCGGGCACTTTCGGCTACTTCGGGTCATTTTTCGGCTACTTCGGGCCATTTTTCGGCTACTTCGGGCACTTTTCGGCTACTTCGGGCCACTTTTCGGCTACTTCAGGCTACTTTTTGGCTACTTCGGGATACTTTCAGGCTACTTCGGGGCATTTTCCGGCTACTTCGGGCACTTTCCGCTACTTCGGGTCATTTTTCGGCTACTTCTGGCCAATTTTCGGCTACTTCGGGCCATTTTCGGCTACTTCGGGCCTTTTTTCGGCTACTTCGACTACATTTTGGCTACTTCGGGCTACATTTGGGCTACTTCGGCTACATTTGGGCTACTTCGGCTACATTTTAGCTACTTCGGGGTACATTTCAGCTAATTCGGGGCCATTTTTCGGCTACTTCGGGCAATTTTCGGCTACTTCGGGCCAATTTTCGGCTACTACGGCTACATTTCGGCTACTTCGGGCTACATTTCGGCTACTTCGGGCACTTTCAGCTACGTCAAGTCATTTTTCGGCTACTTCGGGCACTTTCGGCTACTTCGGGCCATTTTTCGGCTACTTCGGGCAATTTTCGGCTACTTCGGGCAATTTTCGGCTACTTCGGTCCATTTTTTGGCTACTTCGGGCCATTTTCCGTCTACTACGGGCACTTTCGGCTACTTCGGGTCATTTTTCGGCTACTTCGGGTCATTTTTCGGCTACTTCGGGCACTTTTCGGCTATTTCGGGCCATTTTTCGGCTACTTCAGGCCACCTTTCGGCTACTTCGGGCCATTTTCCGGCTACTTCGGGCACTTTCAGCTACTTCGGGCCATTTTTCGGCTACTTCGGCTACATTTTGGCTACTTCGGCTACATTTTGGCTACTTCGGGCTACATTTCGGCTACTTCGGGCTACATTTCGGCTACTTCGGGCCATTTTTTTGCTACGTCGGGGACTTTCGGCTACTTCGGGCTATATTTCGGCTACTTCGGGCCATTTTTCGGCTACTTCGGGGCAATTTTCGGCTACTTCGGAGCAATTTTCGGCTACTTCGGGCCAATTTTCGGCTACTTCGGCTACATTTCAGCTACTTCGGGCTACATTTCGGCTACTTGGGGCACTTTCAGCTACGTCAGGTCATTTTTCGGCTACTTCGGTCACTTTCGGCTACTTGGGGACATTTTTCGGCTACTTCGGGCAATTTTCGGCTACTTCGGGCCATTTTTCGGCTACTTCGGGCTACTTCTCGGCTACTTCGGGCACTTTTCGGCTACTTCGGGCCATTTCTCGGCTACTTCGGGCTACTTTTTGGCTACTTCGATCCATTTTCCGGCTACTTTGGGCACTTTCGGCTACTTCGGGCACTTTCGGCTACTTCGGGTCATTTTTCGGCTACTTCGGCTACATTTCGGCTACTTCGGGCTACATTTCGGCTACTTCGGGCTACATTTCGGCTACTTCGGGGACTTTTGGCTACTTCTGGCCATTTTTTTGCTACGTCGGGAACTTTCGGCTACTTCGGGCCATTTTTCGGCTACTTCGGGCCAATTTTCGGCTAGTTCGGCTACATTTCGGCTACTTCGGGCTACATTTCGGCTACTTCGGGCTACATTTCGGCTACTTTGGGCCATGTACACTCCCATTTGTGCACATGAGGGGGCACCCTTCTTGAAAATCTTGCCCCCCTAATAGGGAATATGCATTTTTAGGCTCTAGCCACCCCTTGGGTTACCACCCCCTCCAAATCCCCCATGTTAAAAATAAGGGTGTTGAACTATTTTTTTACCCGATTTTTCGACCGGTTTCACTTCTTATCCAATTTTTTTTTAAAATTTCAAATTTTCTGAAAATTTCAAATTTTTTGAAAATTTCAAATTTTTTCGAATTTCAAATTTTTTCGGAAATCAATTTTTTTCAAATTTCAATTTTTTTCTAATTTCAAAATTTTTCAAATTTCAAAATTTTCAAATTTCAAAATTTTTCTCGAATTTCAAAATTTTTAATTTTTTCGTGGCAACCCCGGCTCGGACTCCCGCTGCACCGACGCTGGGGGCTGTCAGCACCGACGCTGGGGCTGTCCGCACTAACGCTGGGGGCTGTCACACTAACGCTGGGTGCTGTCAGCCCCGACGCTGGGGCTGTCAGCACTAACGCTGGGCGCTGTCAGCACCGACGCTGGGGCTATCAGCACCGACGCTGGGGCTTCCCAGATTTTTTCCCCGTTTTTTTTTTGTTCACTTCAAATTTTTTTGAAATTTCAATTTTTTTCAAATTTCAAATTTTTTTCAAAGCTCAATTTTTTTTTTCGTGGCAAACCCGGGTCGGACTATCGCTGCACCGACGCTGGGGGCTGTCAGCACTAACGCTGGGGGCTGTCAACCTAACGCTGGGCGCTGTCAGCCCCGACGTTGGGGGCTGTCACACTAACGCTTGGCGCTGTCAGCCCCGACGCTGGGGCTGTCAGCGCTAACGCTGGGGGCTGTCAGCACCGACGCTGGGGCTGTCCGCACTAACGCTGGGGGCTGTCACACTAACGCTGGGCGCTGTCAGCCCCGACGCTGGGGCTGTCAGCACTAACGCTGGGCGCTGTCAGCACCGACGCTGGGGCTTCCCAGATTTTTTCCCCGTTTTTTTTTTTGAAATTTCAAATTTTTTTGAAATTTCAATTTTTTTCAAATTTCAAATTTTTTTCAAAGCTCAATTTTTTTTTCGTGGCAACCCCGGGTCGGACTATTGCTGCACCGACGCACACCGCACGGGAGGCATCGTTGCCTGGCTCATTTTTTGCAGTGTTACATCGGTGCCCTCATCCGTTTTCGGAAACACCGTTGCGTCCCTGTTTTTTTGCAGTGTTGCATCGCTGCCCTCATCCATTTTTCGAAACATCGCTGCCTCGCTCATTTTTCGCAGTGTTACATCGGTGCCCTCATCCAGCTTCGAAAGTATCGTTGCCTCACTGTTGTTTTGGAGCGTTGCATCGTTGCCTAAGCAGATGTCCAGAACAGCGTTGCCTCGCTCTTTTTTTGCGTTGCTGCAACGGTGCCCTCATCCAAATTCCGAAGCACCGTTGCCTCACAGTTTTTTTGCAGTGCTGCATCGGTTACTCCGTAAACGTCAGAAACACCGTTGCCTCACTTGCGTTGCATCGTTGCCTGACCAAATGTCCAGAACACGTGTTGTACATAGCTGCGCGTTCAAACTTCTTAGAGATGTGAGAAGTTTCCAACCAACATGTGCATATTTGATGCTTAGGCTGCAGAACGAATTGAATCTGTACGGGACGGACCTGTGGGACTTGTGCGCATGCGTGCACGTACGTCGCGTGCTCTTTGCATGATCGCCGTCCGGTGGGAACCTGTTGGACTCGGGCGCATGCATACACATTGGTGCTTGATATCCGAGTGCATTGAGGGCGACGCACCGCGTACCGCGAGCGTGGGCCCGTGCGGTCCCGCATAGAGTCTCCCCCCCATTACCCCGCCGGCCAACTCGCGTGAGCGGAGTGTGGGGGAGGGACGAATCCGTGCGACGTGGGGCTGGATCTCAGTGGATCGTGGCAGCAAGGCCACTCTGCCACTTACAATGCCCCGTCGCGTATTTAAGTCGTCTGCAAAGGATTCTGCCC